>CM019151.1:145665108-145693294 GCA_009733165.1 Naja naja | reverse complement strand
TCTCACCATATCTAACTGTTTGTTCCTTTTATATATTTTACTAGATATGAAAAGGCTTCAATAGTAGATATCCATATTGGAATTTTCAATGTTGTTTTTAATCTTTCCCAGTTTAAAAACAAAGCTTTGAATATAATGTCTTCTAAAATACCCTTGTGTTTTAGTTCCCTTATACCAAAGGAATGCATGCCACCCCAATAACAAGTCATGTCCTTCTAGAGTCAATAATCTAGTATTCTTAGTGTTATCCACCTTTACCCACATCAAATTTTACTGATAGTATAGTTCCCAATTGGGCAAAGCAAACTCCTCTTAATCTTGCATCCTGCAATAACTTAAGTTTTATTCTTGCTTTTTGCCTTGCCATATATATTTCAACATCATTCGATTTAGGTCTTCAAAAACTCTTTCCCTAATCTGATTGGAATTGTCTGGAATAAGTATAGAATTCTAGGCAATACATTCATCTTAATTGTTGATATTCTCCCAATCAATGATAATTGTAAATTTTTCCATTTTCCAAGTCTGTCGCTATCTGCTGTTTAAGTTTAATGTAATTATCCTCCTTCAGTGTACTACATCTTGCTGTAATATATATCCCTAGATACTTAACCTTACTTGTGACCTGTATTTCTAAAGCTTCTTCCAATTCTTTCTTCCGTCTTAACATATTCTTTGTTAATATCTTTGTTTTGTCTTTATTAATTTTCAATCCTGCTACTTCTCCATACCTTCATTTCAATTAGCTTAAGCGCTGATTCCAGTGGGTCCTCTAATATAAATACCAGGTCATCTGCAAAGGCTTGTAATTTATATTCTCTCTCTTTTAATTTTCATTCCTTTTATTTGTTTATCTTCTCTAATACACCTGTTTAACACTTCTAAGGTTAACACACAAACAGCAGGGCGACAGTGGGCAGCCTTGTCTAGTCCCTTTTCTTATATTTATAGGCTCTGTCAATTCTCCATTTATCAAAACCCTTGGGTTTGTTCAGAATATATAGTCTCAATAGCACGTATAAATTTTTGCCAAAGCCCATTTGTGTCAATTGTAGTAACATGAAGCACCAACTCATGTTATCAAAAGATTTTTGAGCATCCAGAAACATCAAGGCCATTTGCTTTTCAGGATGTGCCTCATAGTACTCCAGAGTGTCCAGGATTATTCTCATATTATGTTTGATTTGTCTTTTGCAGAAACCCATTTTGGTCAACATGTATAAAGTTGTTTAAGTATCTTTTCAGTCTTTCTGCCAAAATTGAAGCAAGAATTTTATAGTCTGAATTTAATAGGGAAATAAGCCTATAATTTTTAACTTGTTGTAAGTCTGTGTCTTCCTCGTATAAGTGTGATATAAGCTTCTGACCAAGTCTTTGGTATTCTCTTGCATGACTTCATTCATAACTTCTAATAATTGGAGGTTTAACACCTCCTGAAAAGTCTTATAAAATTCCACTGGTAAACCATCCGGCCTGGTGCTTTCCCTGTATTTTGTTTCTTTAAGGCTTCTGTTAACTCCATCATTGTTATATTCTCTTCTAACATTATTTCGATATCTTTAGGTATCTGTGGTAACTTTGCCTTTGTATATATTGTTTAATTTTTCTTCTTGAATACTCTCTTGATAGTACAATTTTCCATAATAGTCTTGTATAATTCTTTTTTCCTTCATTTAACAAGGATGTCCTTCTTCATCTATTAAATGGCTAATTTTCCTTGATTCTCTTTCCTTTCTTAATTTATAGGCTAACCATCTTCCTGGTTTGTTTGAGTCCTCAAAATAATTCTGTTTAGCATTTTTAATCTTTTGGGCTAGCTCTTCTTTTCCATTAATTCCATTTTATGTTTGGTTATATCCATTTTGATTTTAACATCTTTTTTGTGGAAATTTCTGTAGTTCTTTTTCCAGTTTTTATATTCTTCTTCTAATGTTTTAAAAGTTTTTTTGTTTGATATTTCTTTTCCTTGTATAATCAATTATCAAGCCTCTTGTATAGGCCTTCATCGTCCCAGAGATTCTGTAATGATGTATCCTCTTTCTTATTTTCTTTAAAAGAATACCAGTTCTCTCCATTTTCTGTTTAAAATCTTCTTCCTTTAATATCTTATTGTTTAATGTCCATCTAGATCTCATCTTTTGTCCTTTCCAAATAATAATCATTGGATTATGATCGGCCCAAATACTTGCTTCTATTTCAATTTTTGTATATTAAAAATAGATCAGCTGATGTCCATATCATATCTATTCTTGACCATGATTCATGCCTGTTTGAGTAAAATGTATATTGTTTATTTCCTATATTTCTCTCTCCATGCATCTTTTAAATTTATTTCTTCTATCATTTGAAAAAGGGTTTTCTTTCTAGCTTTCTTTGTCTTTTGTGATTTATAATCCAGCTGCTCATTAATTATTCCATTAAAATCTCCCATCATGCATAAATTAACGTAGTCCAGTTCAATTATTTTTTATGGAGTTTATTATAAAATTCCTCTTGGTGGTCATTTGGATCATATATTGCTAAAAGTATTTTAGTATTATTGTCCATTATTTCTACCATTAAGATTCTTCCATCATCATCTGTATAAATTAATTCAGCCGAAATTGTTTCTTTAATATATAGAACCACACCTCTTTTTTACATTGTGCCAATGAAGTAAACAATTTTCCTAATTTTTTGTTTCAGTATGTGTTCATGTTGTTTTTAATATGTATCTCTTTGTAGGCAAATTATATCAAATTTTAATTTCTCCAATTTGTGAAATACTTTCCTTCTTTTTAATGATTGAGTCCATTTATATTCATCGAACCAGTTTTCTTTCCTCCATTTTAGATTTTGTAAGAGGGATTTATTGCTCTGGTGGATCTTATTTCTCTTCATTCTTCAGCCTACTACCATGCTTCTCTTTCTCCTTTCTTTTCAATTACTGCTATCAACTCCTTTGAGGTTCAATCAGGGCTTCTTTTCTTGTATCTTCCTCCTTTCTCATATATTCATAATAAAATGATTCTTTTCAACCATGCAATTCTATGTCTTTGTTCCCGCCATGTAAACAGAAGGCCTTCTGGTATCAGCTATCTATAATTTATTCCTTTTCTAAGCAGTTCTTTGGTTAGAAAGAGGTACTCTCTCCTCATCTCCCTTACTCTTCTTGTTACCTGTTTCAGCACCACAATTTCTTTGTCTTTATACTTTAATATCTTTTCTCTTGTCATTTGAAAAATTTGGGAGGGCGGGGCTTGTATCCCAGTGATACTATGTGCGATCGGGAAGCTCCTGGATCACTGTAGATATCTTCTTGGCTGGATGGTCCATTTGGACCTAAACTGTTCCGAAGAGACAGTGAAGGGAAAGAGCACATCCTGTCGATCCCAGGGACATCACAAAGTCCCTGGTTGATCCAGGAGAAGCTCTTTTGCGGCAAGAAAAGAGGCAGCCATCAAGCTGCTGAAGCTGGGACTGCTCTGAAAGAAAGGCAAGATCAGAAGAAGGTATGTCGGTTTGGTGAGAGGTTCTTTTTTATTTACTTATTTCTGAAGAGAACATCCCAATAACTGGAAAGTGGACTTAAAAAGTAAAGAGAACAGTTTATAAGCAGCGAGATTAAGCTTTTCTCAAGATTGACGGCTTTTTTCTTCCTTTTTATCTCTTCTGGAACTATTTGATTTTAAAAGGGACTGGCTTTTCCTCTATGTAAAATAATCTTTTGTTCTGATGGTCTTTTCCTTTTTTCCACCATATTTTTTGGAAAACGCTGTTTATGATTTTAAGAACTTTTTAGAAAAGAGAGCAATACCAATGTGCCTTTTCTCTTTTTCCTTTTTCTTGCTCTTGAGGGAGGAGTAAAGTGAAAGCACTGCCATTTAGAGCCTTTGATATACTGTATTCCTTTCTTCTTCATTTGTTTATCTATGTGAGCTGCATTCAAGGACATAGAGTTCCTCTTGAAAGAGATAGTGGGGTGAGCACGACGGATTGTATACACAGGTGCCCATCTCTGAACTATTGATAGCGGAACCCAGAGTTGGAACTGAAAGAAAGAAGACTAAAGTGACCTTGAAAATATATTCTACAAATTTGACATGATATTCTAAAAAGCCTTGGACATCTGGTGGCAGTAGTCTCTTTTCTCTTGCTGGATTTGTGGCTGCTCTATCTTTTCCACCACCCCATTGATTGAATTTTATTGTTTGATTATCCCTTTTCAATTTTTAGCCAGGAATTTTCTTTTCCTTTCTCTGCCTATGATTTGCTTTTTCACTTTTTTTTTTTTCATCTTGTTGATTCGCCATTGGATTAGGGTATATAAATACCTGAAGTCTCTTCCCCTTTTTCCTTTTTATTTTTGAACTGGTAACCACCTGTTGTTGCTTTTGAGACCTTCCTTTTCTTCTTTATTTTCTATTTTTGTATACAAATGGAACCAACTGGATTAAGGTGTACAAGAACCTGAAGAATTTTTTGTTTCTTTAATTTTTATATTCCTTTATTTTAGTTTTTAGTTTTTCCTTTTTGTCTACTTTTTTATTATTTTGAGGGCCCTCTGCTTTTTGGGCCCTACTAGGAAATAACTATAAAATGAGTAGAAAAGCAATAGCTCAAGCTCTCAATCAACAACTCCTGCTTCTTCACCATCTGGAGGTCAGCGATCAATACAGGCAATGTTGCAACAGGAAAAGGAAAAGAGAAGGAGGATACATTACGGAAGATTTTGCAAGGAATTCAAATTCTACAGACAAAAGTAGAAAATTTTGAAAAGAGTAATGAGAATATCTCCCAAAAATTGAACAGACAAATCAAAAGGTGGAGAAGATTCAGCAGAAAATAGATAAGGCGGATGAAAAAGTTGAAAATATTCAACAGAAAATTGGAAAGACAGATGAGAAAGTGGAAAATATCCAAGAGATGATGACCAAATATGATGAAAAGATTAAGAAAATTGAAGAGCAAGACGAACAAAGAGATAAGGAAATTGGAAATATCAATATCAGAGTGAGTGAAGTTGAAAAAGACAGGATTGAATCATTGAGAGGAGAGATGGATAGATCAGAATTTTACTTGAGATTTCAAAATGTGGAGGAAGAAAAGGGTGAAAACCTCATTGGAAAAATGATAGAAATATTGGCGGAAGCACTAGAAATAACGAAAGAGAAAATGATGGATGGAATGGATGAAGTGTTTCGTGTACATACAAGATATGCAATGAGGAATAAGCTACCAAGAGAAGTCCATATTAGATTTACTAAGAAAATTATTAAAACTCATGCCTCTTAATGAGGCACGATACTTGTGGGGCATAATGGGCTCTTAACAACTTTTCTAAGTCACGCCTTCATGTCTGCAGCTCCCGCCAATGCCTTCGCCATCTTGAAAACTGCCGGACGCAGCGAGAAAGACCGCCCTCTTCCGCTTCTCGGAAATGTCGGCAAGATCATTTCCTTCCAGATACATTTGGAAACGATCTGCATACGTCTCCCAGTCTTCTGCCATCGGATCGAATGGGGCTGGGGGGGGTGTTCAACGCAGCCATCTCTCTCTTCTTCTGTTCCATGTTGCCTTCTTCTTCAGGGAGATCCCACCTTCGTCGCCAGTGTTAAGTTTGCATGAAGAGACAGACGCGGAGTGCTTCAAGCTCTTTGTTTATTAGTGACTACAGCTCAGAACGAACCCACTTTGGCTGGGCTGTGGCTGCTTATAGCCAGTTGCAGCCAATCAGAGTGCAGGGTTTTCCCGCATTTTTTAAATCAAGCATTTCTTACATTTTACAAGAACAGTTCAAACTAAACCAATGACTTTAAACCTGCATACATAACACTGAAAATTAGGGATGGATGACTTGCTCTATTCTGGTCCTTGTCACTTTCATATATGTTCATTCATAATTGTTCCATCATTTTTCTGCATTAAGCCTTGATTTATGTTTTAACATATAGAAAAAATTATATGCTAAGAAGGGCTTCTAAAAATATTGTCTACTCCATCTAGTACTAAGATTTCTAAATTTCCTTATGATCTCTAATAGAATTCTGTCCATTAGGAAAACAATTCTTTGTATCAAGCTACAGAAGGAAGAAAACTTTTAGATAAGGCATGATCTGTTAGGATTCAACAGAGAATATTTTGAGTTAGAATTAAAATATAGTAGGAATTAAGAGTGCACAAACCTTTAAAAATATAATTCAGTTCTAAGATTTGAAGGTGGGAAGATTTGATTTGTACTCTGGAGGTAATGGCTGATTGAAGAGGAAAAAAAATCTAAGCCTCCTCCCTCCACTGAGGCAGAAAGGAATTCAACCCATCTAGACTTCTTCAGTGCATAATTAGAATGGCATGATGGCTCATTTCTAATGTATGTGTTCAAATCAATCCTGACGCACTTTTCTTCAAAGCTAGGAACTGCCATATTAGATGGTTCTTTCTTTCATGTTTTGTCTGGAGAACCAATCCTTTTCTTTAACCTTAACACCTGTCTGTATGTTTCTTTGTTGTTGAAGATTCTTTAAGTCTGTCATTTTAAACAGATATATTTGGTGCCAAAAGATGCTTGGTAAATAATCTGACAGTCCTTGTCAGGAAGCTAGTGACTTAAGATACCTGTCTTGAAGTGCCCTGCCCTGTGTTTTTCACTTAGGACAAAGGTGAAAGGGGTGATAATGCTGGTGTTTGGCAGTGTTCCTATAACTCGGGTTGGCAAATACCAAGTGAAGGCAGTAACTGCCACACCACCCTGGCTTGTCCTGCTTAGTTGAGGAGATCCATTGGCAAAGATTCACTGATAATTTTTTTCTGGTCTAGCAGCCTTATTAGAATAACTCACTGGCTTTATCAAGATGTGAAGATAAAGATCACATCAAGATGGCTATTATTTATTCATTAATTCTGCTGAATATGAATTTGTGATGAATTCAATGTTTGGGATGGTCCCCAACTGAGCTTCACTGAATGAGAGATATACTGTGGTAAGCAATGTGTGATTAGAAGGAAGAACTAAAGTAGGATGGGTTTTTTAAAGACCTCTGGAAAAGGAAAAAAAATATCTCCTGGGACTGTGAACAGGCTGGCAAGATCCACAAAATTGTGTTGTACCACTAAAGAACAGGTTAGGACTGCCCCTAAAGTCTCTCAAAAGCTTAAAGAGTAGGAGTTTGCAAGCTCTGTGCAGTGAGACAGTTGTTGAGCTACTGTTTGACATGCAGCACTTGGTGATAATAGTCTTCTGGGACTGGGTTATGTATCATGCAACAATAGAGGTGACAACAGCGACATAACAGCTCCTAGGACATTCATGAGGAAGGAAGTGAGAAAGGAGAAAAAAAGAGAAAGTATTCTGCAACAGCTAAGGACTGATATGAAAAAAGAAGAAATGTTGAAAAGAAATAGGAAGAAGCAAAGTCCGTGAATCAGATAAAAGAATAATGGATTGAGAATTTGGCAAACTATATCAACCATAGAGAAGACTAAGTAAATCTGACATAAGAAAATTGAGCTCAGTCCAATTTTGTCGTATCTGGATTTTGAATTTAGAACAGGTATGTCCAACCTATGCCCTCTACTTCAGGGAGATTATTCCTCTTAAAGAAGAGATCCTTGAATGAGAATCTTTCCTTCCTTCCTTCCTTCCTTCCTTCCTTCCTTCCTTCCTTCCTTCCTTCCTTCCTTCCTCCCTCCCTCCCTCCCTTCTTCCCTCCCTATCAGGCATAAGAGAATCTCAGAATAACTCCACCTTAATTACACCAGTTGTAAATTATTTAGTGAATTATTTGTTAGACTTTCAAGATTCTGTTATGTTACCCTACTAGCAATATAACTTTTTTGGGAAATCCAGGTAATTCTTGTTTCTTGAGTTTGCCAGCCAAACATTGTTTGCACTATTAGTCATGGGTAATTTCTACTTTTCCTCTGTAGGATCTGATGAAGCATGGAATTTAATAGCAAACATTGATTTGGCCCAGGCCATACTAGCTGTACCATGCTGGTTACACATTAGATCTGGCTTTCATCTCAGCATATAAAATTTCGTGAGAGAGACGTCCCCATCAGTTTCTTTTCTTGGATATCATTTTCTTAACTGGAGATACCACATTCCTGTGAAGGCTAAGTCAATTAAGGTGACTTGCTACAAATGATTGATGGTTGGAATAAGTTTTCAAACAGTATTTAGTTAATTTTCCAGTGAGCTGGAGTGCAATTTTCTTGGACATATGGTTATCCTCTGGATAACCTTTGAGCTTAATAAGATTGTCCCTGAATGGTCCCTCCCCATGACCCCAAGAAGTCCTTTCATTTATCTAGAAGTTCCAGAAAGTGAAGTGGCTGAAACGATAGGTGGAGTGACACAGACAGAAAATGAGAAGCAAATATGACTGGACACAGTGAGTGCTCAAATTTAAGTGAAATTGCAGCATTTGTAAAAGCCAACTGCACTGTTTGGAGTAATCAGGACCTTATTAGTGAAGGGTGGGCAGGAGAATCTACCACTTGAACTTGCTCCAAATTGGAAGCTGAATAGGTAAGATCCAGTGAGGTGACAAAGGTAATTTGTTATCTAGATAGGTTTTGAATCTCTAGATCCCCAAGTAATGAATGGAATTCTCTGTGATTCTGGCAGCATTGGTAGAAACTAGAAGTGGTTACCTTGCATTACTACAATTTGCTATAAATAGGCCTGGCCTTGAAGACTACACAGAAACTTAAATAGATAGAAAATGCATCTGCTTGTATACTTATTAGACAATCATAGTTACATAGCAGGTTACAGGAACTGCCCTGGAATGATCTATTTCTGAGTGCAATTTAAAGTGCTAATTATTACCTATAAAATCCTACATAGCTCAAGTCTTGAATATTTTAAAAGACTGCTTATCCAGAGTAAATTCTACCTGCCCAAGCTAGCTGAATCTTCAGTGCCTGCAGAAGATCTACTTCTGTCCAAAGCAGGTCTGCACAACTTGTATAAGGGTAATTGATTAATTAAAAATAATTGTGGGAAGCAAAGGAATACCTGTGTACTGGTCAGCTGTTTAGTGGCATCACTAGAGCTTGTGGCATTGCTGAGGCTAGAGGCATGGAAAGCATTAGTACATCTTTCAGGATGGGGGTGGCAGTGTTTGGCAGTGATGAATTTGCTGAGTTTTTTTTTTAATGCCAGTGGCTCACACAAGGTTGTGTGGTGGGCTGGATTGTACAGGCCTAATATAGAAGCATGGGTCCCTGCTTTTGGAACACCTTTTCTGATGAGGTAGGAATGGCTCTCACTTTCATGGACTTTCAGAGAATATGTTATTGTATATTGTTTTTATTATGTTGTTTGCATTGGGTCTTGATTTTGTACATTGTCTACAGCCTCAGCAGGAAGGTGGTTCATAAATAAATATCAGAGACTACTGAAATCTATTCTGCTTTGTCAATACCTGGAAATAAAGTTGCAACATAGTTTGAGATTCTGCAAAACCATTGATCTCCAAATTGCCTTCTAATCTTTCTGAACGATTTGATTCAAAGGGATAATTTGATTGAATCTCCTTCTAATCAAATCATTCTTGAAGCTTTGCACAGCTGTAACAGAAATACTTCACACAAAAGAGGACATTATGGGACATTCATTTCTCTTTTTCAGAATGTATTTATTATTACCATTTTTATTTCCCCCTTTTTCTGTTATATTAAAGAACAGCAGGGAACAATTGAGACTAGGATCAGAAGAGGTAATTAGGAATAAGAAATAAACAATGTTGGATTTTGATTTTTAAAATAAATAACTCTAAAATATATTTCTCCCAATACATGTATTTACATCAGTGTCCCAGTTCTTAGGCAGAGAGCTGAAACAAAGTATTTTGGACATAGAAAAGTTTGTGCATAGCCCAATTTTTCTCCACAGCAGATGCAGATCAGGATGTATGCTGTCAAGTCTGATGGAGCTCATAAACTCTGAATTTTTTGAAAAACTCTCCAGAAGTCAGCCATACTAAAAGCAGCTGAGAGGTGAAAATGCAGACACATTAGGAGAAATATAGTCCTAGTAGCTAGCTAGCCTGAGTGGATTGTACTTTGATAACTGAAGAACAAAGCTTTAGGAAAATCACTCCAATTCTCTCTCTCTCTCTCTCTCTCTCTCTCTCTCTCCTCTCCCTCCCTCCCTCCCCCCCCCTCTCATATGAAATAGAGTTTTTAATGTGATAAAATAAGCATGGATGTGAATATTTAAATTCAGGAAGCTTTTGGGAGGATTTTTTAAAAAGCAACACAGAAACTGAATGAAATATCCTTTTACTTGAACACACGTGATGAAACTAATACAAATCAGAAATATCCCAACTCATTGATTCCTTGTATATATAGACAATCATATTTGTCCAGGGAATAAAACCTCTTGTGAATAATGTCCATTTCTTAAAACATGCATATGAGGCTGCCCTTGAAAACTTATTTGAAAGTTTCAGTAGGTACAGCATTAGCTTTCTTTATGGTTATGATATAACAACATCTTCCTATGTAATATAACCCTTTTTAAATCTGCATTGGATAATACTTAGCTTCAAGATGCAAATCAAAGTCTTGGTCAAACCTTTAAATTAAATCTTTAAAGGATAGGGTCTGGATATGTATGATATCACTTTCCCCAGATTGAGTCTCAAATGGGATCAAGAAGAGAAGGCTTGCTGAGGGTCCTTTCTTTGAGAGAATGTCATCTATAGGGACTCTGAGCTGACCCGTCTCAGTGGTGACTTTTCTTCTGTAGAATGTGATACCTGGTCCTCTCCAGTGTACTTCTGTGGGATGGTATGTCACGTTAAATTTTAAATGTTTAGGTGTTGGCATTTTTTAAACTTGTAAACTGTAAACTGCTCAGAGGTTATGGAAGGCAACGGAAGATTAGCAGCATAGCAAATTTAGTAAATAAGTAAATAAAATAAATATATATATTCTTGGCCTAGGAAAACCAAGTGGTCAGACTTGCAGAATTGCCCTATTTGTTTTCAGCATGGAACACTCTTTTGTTATAGTTGTCAGTATTTTATTTCTCACTTATTGTTCAATATTGCCTCTCTATATTAGTATGTTTCTTGTGCCACAAGGAACCTTACATATTGTGCTGTGCTTGACAGTACATATTAAATTCCTCTTACCACAATAATTATGCTGCTCTTTGCAATTTGTAGGTGGTGAGCTTTAATTACCCACAATCAAAACACTGCTCTGTATCAGCAGTAGGAAATATTTTGCTATGGAGAACTGCAATCCATTGGAGATGACTATGTTTGAACTTGCAAAAATATTAAGGAGCCATAGACTATTCATACCTAATGTATTTGATACACTCCTAAAATGACATGATAAAATATTGCACAAGGTTTGCACAAATGCAATAAATACATACAAAGGTCTTCCAAATGAATTTTATTGTATTACAAAATAAAGTTGAATACCTAGACAACAAAAAGTTAGATGGGGTCTTATAGGTCTCTGTATGTACCAATATGCCTGAAAAAAACATATTTAGGCTTCCTAACATGTCAGAGTCTTTTGATTATATTATTTTCAAAAGAGAAAAAACCCAAATAATGAAGTTGGCATGTGGAAAATCATTATAGTTATTGGAAGAAGCTTTTTACTCTGCTCATTCCTAATCATTCTTGGAAAATAATGAGTCTGGTGCTTTAGAATTGCTTGTCCAGAACAAAAGGGTGGGATCATAGAGAGATTTTTTTGTATAAACTAGTCTTATTAGTATGCCTTCAGGTAAAGAAAAAAAAGATTGAGATCTCTACAAGATGATCATAGGAGAAACATAATTAAAATCTTATTCTATTGATGGAAATGCTTGAAGAATAAGTTAGAATAAACTTTGCATAAGGCACAGTTAATAAGAGACAGACGGTATATGCTATGCATGTTAGTATATATGTCTTGGTTTTCTTCTTGACTTGAATTTAATTAATTTAAATTTGAGGATTTCTTCATAGAAAATAAACAGAAATGATGATATCATAGTATATGTTTGATAATTAGGATTCCATGTTTGCTATAATTGTATCTGTAAATTTGTACTTTCCAAATTTGTCCATCATTGAGTTGAGATGGTTAATATGTGAGTTGCAAGCTATATATGTAACTAATTTCTAGTTTTCTAAAGCTTGGGCAAAAATAACCTACATTTTTAAGGCCACAGTAGTCCATATACATTATAGGGAAATGCAGTTCCATTGAGAACTGCATGTTGAGTGTGGTTGGTCAGCCCATTACGAATCCATCTGGTGGTGTTGCTGTCTAAACCCACATTTTTCTATCTTATCAAGTAGTAGGTTGTGGTCTACTTTATCAAATACCTTACTGAAGTCCAAGTAAATTATACCACAGCATTCATCTGGTCCATTAATTTTGTCACTTTGTCAATGCAATAAGATTTGTCTGGCTTGATTTGTTTTTGATAACCAATGTTGGCATTTGATTATTACTTTGCTTCTAGGTAATTCACTAATTCGTTGCTTGACTGAATAAAATTCACGGCTAAATGAAGAAGCTATCTACTGACTATTTAGGATATACTGTATTTGTACCTAAATATTTAACCCTAAAGTGCTTACATGGATCTATTCCTAATCCACAGCTTACAGGTAGGTTTAAGAACCACAAAGAACACATTTTTCCAGGGTGGCTACATGCTCATTTTAAAGTATTCTACGATCCTGCCTTTGTGCTGATGACCCATTTCTTTATAGGCAGCTGGGAAATAACTCTGTTTCCAAGCTACCTTCTTCATTCATTCTTCCCATTCTTTGCCCTTCCATTGTAGTGTTTCATTGTGCTGCCTCATTTGGGAGCCTAGTATAGCTCACTGTGGTCCCAATGCTATTGCTGATCTTAAATAGACGTTATGTATTATTTGCCAACAGGATGGCCCAGGCATACAAAGGAGTTTAAGAGCCATCTGCCTCTGTCTTTCACACATACTCTGTGCTTGTGTTCTGTGTGAGTGGGTGTGTGAGTGTGCATGAACATCCATATAGAAAAGGAATTGCTAATTAGAGCAAAAGAAAGAGAGAGCAGAGAACAGGAAGAGGGGATTTGGGAGTAATTCTGTCTCTATGCAAATCAATCAACCCCTTAAAGCAGGCAGGAGAATAATGGGGAGCAAGCTTTTTCCAAAGAAATGAGAGTAGGTTATTTTGACAAAACAAGTGGCAAAGGTCTTTCCAATATGAAAAACTGGCTCTCAAGGAGGAAAATAATCATCCTAAAAAGAGGGCATGGGTTTTGGTTTTTGGTTTTAAAAGAAAATACAAAGGGAGCTTTTCTTACAAACTCCTACAGTTAAACTCACTCAATTAGGTCCATTATGCAACTGACTGTAAAGTGTATCACTTTGACACATACTTGTGTGTCCATATTACTGTATATGTGTGTGTGGATACTTTTCTAATGCCATTGATTTCCTATTCCACTCCACCTCTGAAAATACTTCATACAAGATAAAATGCTGAAGATCCAATGAGAAGGTCAGAACTGTTAGAGATTCTAAAAGATCAAATGTGTTGAGTTATTTTCTAACTCTTCCTTCCTCCTCTACAGTTCTTGTAAGTTTGTCATTATTTCATAGTCTTTCATTATCATAGGCCTGTGTGCCTTCTGTAAAGTATATGATTTACTAGAGATATTTTTTCAGATTCTGCATCTAAAACTGATGTGCACACTCACAAAACACCATGAAAATAACTTCTATTGATGTCAGTCAAACTCATTTCTTATTAGATAGACATTGAGATGAATGTAGATTTGATGTTCAGACATGTTAACTGTATTTAAAAGGGGAATAAAAGAAAACACATTTTATTTCTAATGTTATTTCATAAAGATTATCCCCCGGGTTTTTTTTTTTTTTTTGCTATTTCTTCCAGTGTAACCATTGCTTTTTCTTATGCTGTCATTTCCATTTTTTCCCTATACAATTCTAGAAAGGAAGAGATGTCCTGATTATTTGGTTTTTGGGGGCGCATTGGTCTGTGTGTATGGGCAAGCATGGATTTAAGTACCATCTCACTGATATTGTTTAAATCTCCTTATAACTGATTTGCTGATTTCTGCCACTGGGTGGAACAGTCATGCCTCTTTCAGACTGTTTGTCAAATTTTAGTTAGATTTAGAGAGTAAATGATTTTGAAACATTATACTTCAGAAAAGAAAAAGAAACCCTCACATGTAATTTTTTATATAAATGTTTCCTTAATGAACACAGCCATTAACACAGGTAATAATTTCATGAGGAAAACGATCAGGAAAACCTAGTTACCATTTTTATTAATAAGAATCAAATTTTAACAGGGACCTTAATTGGACATTATTACATCAAATGTTTCATGAGTGATTTGAAGTCACCTTCCATCCCATCTCATCCCATCTCTGTAAAAGTGCAGAATATACCTTGAAATATTTAGGTCCTGGGATTGCTGCCTGCATTATAAGAGAATTGTAGAGAAACAATGCTTTTCCTATTGCTTTACTCTAAGAGCACAAAAAAGTCAAGAGTTAGGACTAAACATTTATTTTATTTATATCCTATCACATGAAAATAAATAGTGAGGTAATTGCCAGGTTTTTATATTTTAAAATACAATCTTTTTGGAGAACTGTACTATATTTTCTTGCCACCAGAAAAGCACTGAAGCACTGTGGTTTCAGCAAAGAATACCAATATTGTTGTGTATCACAGTGGAAAAGCTTATTTTGAAATGTAGCATCTCGGTCCCAAAATAAATAAAAACAAATGTCATTAATGAGATATCAAGTTTTTAGGAATTTATTTTCCATTTGACACAAAAAAGAGAATTGAGGTCCTGATCTTGGCTCACTTATTTTTCTGATTCCAGAGAAATCTGCTACTGCTAACCATCTTCTCAGTTGAACATAGAGAGGTATTAAAAAATCTAGTTATGTAATCAACCAATATGATGCTGTTAAGTTGGTATGCTTATGCTATGATCTAGCATGGCAAAATCCAATGTAGAAGAAGAATAAAATGTTTATGTATTTCTAAAAGGGTGTCTTACTGATTTCCTGAAAGCAAACTATGTTTGAGAAAGCAATGCATGCTCATTTTCATTTCAAATATAAGAACCAAGTTTTATCCCAGAGTGTATTCTGTGCTGATCAGATATGTCATGGAAGAATAGGCTTTCTTCACTTGCTTAACTCATTTTACCTTAATCTAGAAAACAGCATGTTTACATTGGATGTAGTATGAATGAATAATACATTAAATTTGTTGGTGTCTTACGTCAAATCCTTGTAATTTCCTTGCATCTCTGGTTGTTAACTTCTTTCTCTAATCCACTTTTTCTGGTATTGCAAAGTAGGCCATCATTGTGGATTATGATTTATCATACGTTAACTCAACAGTTGCCGAGGTTATGGATCCTCAGAAAATTGTCCTTAGAATAGGATGGAATACAACTTCCATTCTCTGCAGCCATGATGTAGTGATGGGAACTGTAATTCTTTTGAAGGCATCCCTCCATCATCTATCTAGCTATCCTCCCTCCCTCCCCTCTCTCTCGTATCATTTTTGAACTGCCTATCTCACTCACAGTGGGATTCTGGACAGAATACAATAATCATATTAAAACACAGAAACAATATGTAAAAATTATCAGTTTACATTAAATATTTAAGCTCTTGCCAAATAATAACATCTCTTTCTTTCTGCATAAATATAATCGTTTATGTTATGTCAATACACCTTTGTCCATATCCTCAGTGATCTGACACTGTAAGCCTGTATTATTCATAACAATGGAAGTTGAGTGCTCAATGTCCAGTATAGTTCATATTTGCTGTTACTCTTCCTATTATCACATTCTAGGAGTACATTAAAAAAATACTTTTGAAGTCAAGGCCAAATCTTTGTCAAGATCAAGGCATGTGTGTATGTGTGCATGTGCATGTGTGCATACCTGTTGGGTAGTTAACTCTTAGCAGTTTTTAAGCTGAAGGTGAAAACAGAAAGAAGCAATGTATGCTTTTATTCAAAGCCTAAAAAGGATTCTATAAAGCAACCAGTCATATAGAAAGTACCTGTTTGCATAGAAAAGATGCTCTAATATTGGTTCCTTTGATCATAAACATGACTGCCACTTCACAAATAAAATCAACAGTCCAGCTTTGCACTGCAAAATACTCTCAAATGTGTTATGTTGCTTTTGCAAAATTTAATTTGTCTCTGCAAGTCAAAAGAATGAGCTGAAAGGTTGACTTTGCTGTCCCTTTCATTGCTCTTTTAGATGGAGCAGAATACTGTGGGGGCTTTTCTTTTGTTTTAATGAGAACGTTTGAATGTCATATTGATTTTTAACTTTAAAGAAGCTTCTATTGATCCCCCTGCCCCGCCCTGGGAGTTTTCATAAGCTTGTTTAAAAATAGTGCAATAAAGATGTTTTAGAACTGTTTACTTTGTTCCATTGAGTCAGGGTTGGATATAAAAAATTTTGGAAGGTGGGAGTGAATGGTTTAAGTGGTATTGGAAGTCTGATACTTTTTGAATTGGGATTTGCTTCATGCAAAAAACAAAACAAGCTTTGAGGGAAAGATGGGATTATCAATTAAATTAAAATAAACCTTAAGGCATTTTTTCCATTTCCAGTTTGTTTCCATTTATATTTTGGAATGGGGCCTGAAACCTTTTTTTTTAAAGAAATGATGAAAATAATATGCCAATGTGAAAGTCTTAGTTATAGTTCTTAATAAGTTATAGGTAAAGCTTCCTTTGAGTTGGGTTTGATTGCTAGTTACTTCATGGAAATGTTCATGCACAGCAGTACAGTAGTAGTGCTGAACTAGTTTCTTTCATTTTTTTATTACTTCACAGTCTCACATATAGCCCTAGGATTTTTTTGCAGTCTCCGATCCATGTGCTAACCAGGTCTGATGCTACTTTTGGAAATTTGGCCAATCACGTCTTAATAAATAACTTGACTGAAACTATAACATAAAAGCCCAATAATGAAAATTATCAATAAATATATAATTTTAGACTTCTAGACTTTTTCATTTTCAGCATGGGAAAACAATTGATTTTCTGACAAAACAGAAGATAAAAGCATTTTATTTATTTATTTTTAAAAAAGAGCTAAGGGGACAAAATGCTAAATTTAACATCGATTCATGATGAAGCCTAAAGGAAGCTGCTTTCTTTCTTTGAAGTATGTTCATTTTTGTCTTATTCCAAGTGCAAAGTTAAACAAGTTCTATTAATTCTTTTACATATGTCTCTAGGCAAATAGGCATACCTTTGTAGGCATCTTGAATAATTCCTCTATGCATATTCACTTACAAATAAGTGGCATTTATGCATCAGTAAGAGGGAATAGCTCTGCAGCTTCAGCTACAGAGCGAAGGTATCAGAGATGGTCTTCAACAGGTTCTGACCAGTTCTGGAGAACCGTTAGCATAAATTTTGAGTAGTTCAGAGAACCAGCAAATACCATCTCTGACTGGCCCCACCCCCATCTATTCTCTGGCTCCTGAGTCCCAGCTGATTGGCTGGATCTTCTTTGTTTGCTCTGCACAGAAGACGGGAGCTGGAAAGCAGGTTAGTGGGGAGGGAATGGGGATTTTGCAGTAACCTTCCCCCAAGAGTGGAGAGGGAATGGAGATTTTACAGTATCTTTCCCCTGCCACGCCCACCAAGCCATACCTACAGAACCAGTAGTAAAATTTTTTGAATCCCACCACTGAAAGGTATAGCCACTTATTTTTACTTCATAAGAAATGAAATACAAGAATTAATACATTCAATTAATTAGAAAAATTAGATATAAACTTTTTAAATAAATACAGATGAGGTTGTGAAGTAACCCAAACTCTTTAGTAGAATCATTCCCAAGCTTGGAGCCTCCAGATGTATTGGACTTCAGTTCCCAGAATGCTCCTTAGTGATTATGCTTATCTGGTAATCATGGGAGTTAAAGCTCATGTCTTGGAGATGGGGGAAGCATATTTGGAAAATACTAGTCATATAAGACCCTGCATTGTTACTTCAGTACTTAACTAGTCTTTCAGTGTTGGAAATGCTTGCTTTTGCAAAGTCTACATTGGAGGTTGGGAAAAATAGGTAGGAGGTTCCAGGAAAACCTCTTTTCTGTTTAGAATTATATTTAAAATATATAGTGGTCACAGCCCAACAAATTACACCTATAGAATTCTATGTTTCAAATGAAGATTTTGAGTCTTACCTGCTTCCTTCCTGCACATAGTTTTTTTCTATGCTTTTACTTGGACTCTTTCTAGCACAAGAAGGAAAATGGCAAGAAGGAAGTATAGCATCTTTTGCTGATTTCTGACTTTCTCTCAAAAACTACACTCCTTCCTATTAGCTAATTGGCTTAGCAGATCCCTCTTTTGAATCCTGCTTGCTCCTGCTGAACACTTAATGTTTCCACTCTTTTACATCTGCAAGTTGTTTTAATTAGACATGAAGCTTCTTGGTGGCTCCTAAAGGAAACTAACTTGGAGACCATTGCATCATCCCAAGTCCATCTGGGGAACTCACCCTGCAGTAGACTGACAAAGGCTCTGGATTTGACTAAGTGAAATCCTAGTCCCAATTCCTATACTAGTCTGGAACTTTCACGGGTTTATTTATAATCTCCTTTTTAGCATCATATCTGTTCCTGCACTTCTATTGTCATGTTTTTATTATGTCTCTGTGTTTGAATTTTCAATCCATTCACTCATGGTGGGATTCAAATTTTTTTACTACCGGTTCTGTGGGCATGGCTTATTTGGTTGATGTGGCTTGGTGGTCATGTGACTGGGGCGTGCTTGGTGGTTATGTGACTGGGTGGCCATGCTTGGTGGTCCTGTGACTGGGTGGGTGTGGCCAACTCAATGTCACTCACTTCAAGGGGTGCCTCACCTGGCCCCTCCCCTCCCAGCCATTCCTTGTCACACCCAGCCTCAACGTATCTATAGTTCTGTAAAAATGTTGTTCACCATTTTTTGACTTTATTATCTACGTACTATAGATGTACTTTCATGGACCACTGAAAGGAGGAAATGGCTCACATGCTTTGCCCAAGAGTGTGATAGGCAATAGGCTTTTAAAGGACTGCCAGAAAGAAGAGAGGGGGGCAATGGATGGAAACTGAACAAAGAGAGAAGCAAACTAAGACTAAGGAGAAACTTCCTGACAGTGAGAACAATTAACCAGTGGAATTGCTTGCCACCAGAAGTTCTGGGTGCTCCAACACTGGAGGTTTTTAAGAAAAGACTGGACAGCCATTTCTCTGAAATGGTATAGGGTTCCCCCCAAGGTCCCTTCTAAGTGTTATTCTGTTATTCTGACACCTTTCCCAGGACCTCTACTCAGAGTTTGGCATCCTCAGTTTTCCTGCCTGAGCAGGGGGTTGGACTAGAAGACCTCTAAAGTCCCTTTCAATTCTGTTAAACACACATGTATTTATGCTTTGGACTATAGACATTGAATGTATGTAAACCCTAAACAATATGTGGTAGCCCTGGGCAAAAAAAATGGCAGTAAAATCACTCTAGGTGTAGGGACGGTGTAAAATATTAATATATGATAAATAATGGAACAATTAAAAGTAATAGCACAGAGTTTTCTCTCTCTCTCCCCCTTCCTTCCTCTTTCTTTTTCTTTCTTCCTCTTTCTTTTTCTTTCTTCCTCTTTCTGTTTCTTTCTTTCTCTTTCTCTCTTTCTCTCTTTCTTTCTTGCTCTTTCTTTCTTTGTCTCCCTTCCTCTTTCTTTCTCCCCCCCTCTCTCACACACACTCACACATACCTGGTTAGGAGGGCAGCAGAGGCACTGCTGCAGTGATGCTGCTACAGGAGATAGCTGGGTTTCCACCCTCCCGGTCAGATCATTCCACTGCCAGTAGCTTCTCCCGGAGGATGAAATGTTTCCTCCCTTCATGAAAAGCCTGATGCCACTTTCTCCTTTGGCCGCAGCAGGACCCCACAGCCTGGTTCCCTTCCTCAATCGAGAGGAGAGCCTTCCATTGTCTGAAGCCCCACTGACTCCCAGAAAATGGGGTGTTCCGATCCGGCACAGGAAACCGAGGAAGCCAGTAACCTCCAAGGAACTAAAATCTCATGCATGCGCATTGCATCAGATTGGGTCTGGCCCTTGGCGACAAGATAGAAATGGGGCTGGGGGACAGGAAGGATAGTCTCTAGGTGACTTACTTGGTGCCTCAGCTCTTTCTACCTCCGGGACAAGCGCCAAAGATGCAGGATGGGGACAGAAGGAAAAGAGGAGAAAGCCCAGAAAAGCAAGTGGGGGGACCCACCACCATTTGCTTAAGGACAGTCACTTTGCATTGCTACGGTGCGATCCAGGCTACAACAGAGACACAAGTCACGTCTTGGCACTTAGTTCAGTGGCCAGTCTCCCCCCCACCCTCCCCGAGACTCTCTCTCTCTCTCTCTCTCACACACACACACCTGATCTGACTGTGACAAAATGATCAGGCGAACTCTAGAGCAGCGGGCGGCATGAGAAGGCAGAAACCAGGCAGTGGGGGTGGCAGTGGGGGGTGGCAGAGACTGGAACATGCTGCGGCCATGCCTTTCTTCCTTTCACCCTGGGAAAGGTGGTGGCGGTATTCTGGGAGGGTGGGGTGAGCGGCAGTACTGGGGCTGCTGCACATGAGCAACTCCACCACCCCTCTCATCCCCAGTGCAGTAGAGATGCCCCCCAAGGGCTGGCCACCTGCCCGCCATCCACTGGCCAAGTCAGGCCAGAAGCAGTGCATCCCCTGGGAGAAAGAAGAAAACAAGTGGTGCTGCTGATCTGGGAGTCATGTCCTGATGCTGCTACAAATTGCACACAACATGTGCAGCTCAGGACATCTGCCCTCCCAGTCTCACCAGGTGAGCCTGGGGATGGGGCGAACAGCTAGCTAGGCTGTAGCCAGTGCTCCTGCCTGGGATCAGGCCGCACTAGCAACGAAACTAGTCAAGCAAGCCTGGGAATGGTGGGGGGGGCCCTCAGAAAGCTCAGGGGACAATGGGGGAGGGAGTGGCAAGCTCCGGGGATGGTAGAAGGGGCTAACATGACTCACAAGATTACCTGTGAGCAGGAAGATCAGAGCTGCTCAGTTGGGGCATAGCCACCATGTGGGAAGGCAGGTTAAGCCACGAGGACCCAGTGTGGAGTGAGGAATGACTGGGTGGGGCAAGCATTGGGCAGGGCAAACGAGGATCGGGTGGGCAGGGCAAGTGAGCAAGTGGTGACCTGGTGACTGGTTCAGGGGCATGGTCAGTCAGAAGTCGCTACCAGTTCGGTGACCCACACCAAATTATCGCTACCAGTTCTCCCGAACAAGTGTGAACCGTCTGAATACCACCACTGCATTCACTTACGAATTTGTATTTTAAAATCTTTTTCGTTAAACCAGGTACATTGTCCCTTTCTAGCTAAAGTGCAGAATATTATTCTTATTCATGTCTATAAATAAATATAGTATAAATAAATAAATGCTACATCACTGTTCTGTTTCTAAACTGCTTCTCCTTAGCAACAATGTCCAGTGTTCAGCTATCATTTGTAATTTGTTTAGCACCAAACATATTGTGAACTGAAGCCAGCATATTTTTAGTTAGCCTGTGGTTACAGTCTTTTTGTCTTAATTGGATATGTGGGAGGCTAAAGACTACAGTTTTGCTATAGGATCTATTCCATTATTCTATTCAGAATGCACCATTTACATAGTAACAGCTGCAATCTCATGTATGTTGGGAGATAATCCAAATGCCTTACCATGTGAATTCTGCAATCCTTTTGGTTAGGATATTTATTTGCTTCAAGGATTCCTTTATACACATGTTTACATGTTTAATAGAGTACTTTTCTGATATTGCTGTAGCAGATGAGCTAACAAGTTTCAAAGCAGAGGTAGTATTCAGCAGGTTCTGTCCAGTTCTGGAGAACCGGTAGCAGAAATTTTGAGTAGTTCGGATAACCAGCAAATACCAGATCTGACTGGAGATTTTACAGTATCCTTCCCCTGCCACGCCCATCAAGCCACACCTACAGAACTGGTAGTAAAAATTTTTGAACCTCACCAATGTTTCAAAGGCATATGGAATTAAGCACTTTCCAGAGATGAGAGCACCAAGAGATAAGAAATATGGTTACAGACATTGTAGGCTTGACCATTTGAAATAATTAACTTCTTGGTGTTTTGTTTTTGGCTTTTAATGATTATAGAAATTTAAATCGATGTTCCAGTTTCATTTATACCTGGAGTCAAAACACCAGCATTTCTAGGTGTGCTAAAGCAACAACATGAATGGAAGTGAGCCTGTTCCTCTTAATGGGTTTTGCCACTATGGATAAAAACTCCAGGCGGTAGTGCTAAGACAGTCAGATTTTGATGCAGTCACAGGCTATGATTCAACTACAAGCTGATGTTCTAATTGTATTATTTCCATTGTACCAATTTTGATTAGGGGAAGAAAACCCACAGATCTTTTGTACAGTTTGAAAGTGCTGCCTAGTATCTGTTTGCATGAGAAATGGTTCCAAAGGATACGTTATGGAACAATTGGTAAATTCTACTTTAAAATATATTATAGGATTCATTTTGCTTTTACCAAACAGTGTTTGAGCATTAAAGCAAAGCAGTTTGGGATGGTGGGTGGTTGACATTTGTTCTTGTTCCTTGTCTTTAATTGGTCTTCTATACCTTAGAGAACCCCACTATGGATTAATTGATCTGTCATCTTCCACAATTTCCTCTATATGCTCTTATGCTGACTGTCTACTTATAATAATGAAAAGCTTTCAGATTAGTTTATATGATTGATAACTGTATGACTTACCATTCTTATGAGGTGGAGACATTTCTATTCCATTAATCTATGACTTTCCACATGTCACTGGTCTACAATTCTTAGTGTACCACAACATGATGACTATAGGACTGAAAATGATAACTCAGTAACATTTGCAGGGCCAAAGATTTTTATTTCTTAGGTCTGTATTGAGTAATGACTGACCCTAACTTGTAGAAATTACATTACAGGAAGGAGAGAAATGACAGTAATTGCACTTGGGAGAGGGAGTTCACTTGCTGATCACACAGAAAACCTAGAGCATAGTCTCCCAAAGCAATCTTCCTATCATGAAATTGGAAAGACAAAATAAATCTCACTAATTACACTGCACTCTTTGTCTTTAAGAAAAGCTTGATGATCCATGAAAAAACAAATTCGGAGTCTTTACCTGGGGAATTATATTTTTGTGTGCAAAGTATAATTAGTGTCTTCTCTATAAGGGAACATTACATTTGTCTTTGGCTATAAAATGAGAAGGCTAAAACAAGGAATCTACTTATCTGGTGGGTTGTCCACAAGTCTCTTGATTGTATATTAAGAGTCAATTAAACAGGAATCTGTAGAATTGAGAATAAGCCTATTATACATGGAGCATGGAAATTGTGTTTGCAAAATGTTATAATGTAGCTAGTTACAATGTTTTTGAAAAATATATATTTGATTGGAAGTTTCCAGGGCCTTTCTTTAAACTATATTTCTAACAATGGGGATAATGATACAGGATATCTTTGTTATGATTATTTATTGGTTTCATACGTTCTTGATCTTAGTAACTAGATGTAATTTCTCATCTATGATTATGTCTTCCCCTTTAACTTTTTTTAAAAGATAATTTTATTAAATTTCAAAAACATGAATAAAAAGTAAACAAGCAAAAAGTTGAAAAGAAATAAAAATCAAACAAAAATCAAGATACAGATGTTAGCGTTCTGACTAATGCATCTGCCAAAAGCAGAACTTCAAGGCTGGTAGATTCCTCAAAGAACATGTTTATTGGATACATCATATCAGTACAGCTACTGAAAACCAACTCTAAAAGTTCCCACAGTTTCCTCCTAATTAAAAGAGAAAATATTTTCCTCCCCAGGTGTCACCAGTCACATTGTCTAATGAAAGTAGCTGGGAGACTGCTTGGTCACTCCTCTCTTCCTCACTTGCCACTTGTTGGGATGACCTTGGTTCCCACAAGAAAACTTTTTGTTTTGACTGGTAGCCGGCCTATCTACTTCCCTCCTCCCTTTCCCCTTTTAAAATTCGTAACAACTATGAGCCAGGTTCACTTCAGAGTTGACAACAGATGCAAAGAAAAAAGAAAGAAAAAGAATGGCTTTTAATTTTCTTTGGTACAGATATAAATACATGCAAATCTTACCCTAAAATTAACAATAGTTTATATTATTTCTATAATCACATATAATTCTAATCATCAAATCCCCAAATCAGAGTTTCATTTCTCCCAGTTACTTGCAAAAAGACTTTCTTACATATCTACCAAAAATAAAAAATTGTACTTTCAGATTAGCTGCATTTCCCACAAATATTTGAAATTCCATTATACATTTTTGATAATTTATCTCCTGTCAAATACAGTGAAACATTATTTTATAAAAAAATTCTTTTAAGAGTATAATTCAATATAGGTTTCAGTCTTTTCTTTCACATATTGATTCCGTTGATCCAACTTTGTACCCAATTTTTCCTAATCATATCATACTGTTTTTAACTTGGACTCTTCTGTTTCCATTTTCAGTAAAGGGTTATACATTTAGCAATAACATGGTCATAATTTGTGCATTAGTGGCACATCAACTATGCCTTTCTTTTTAAAAGGCATAGATCTTCTTATCAACTTTAAATCTTTTCCTTAGCTGAGCATAGGAAAACCATTGACATATATAACCTTCCAATTCCAGATCTTGTCTTGTTTTTAACTTAAAATATCCTTGCGATATTTCTACTTGAAATACATTTCACCAAGTGCACTATGTGAGACCACTATACAGTCTGATGGGATTGACTACAGGGAGGTATCAAGCTTCCATCTTGTCAAAAAGATTTATCAGAATTCAATCTGATGGGTTTTGCTGCAGGAAAGTTAGCCATCACATAATACTGTGACCTGATGGAATAGTTTAAGGTATAGCTCAAAACAGATTAGACTTGTTAAAACTGTTAAGAAATAAAATGCTGTAAATAAATGGCTGAACAGTGAACATAAGCAGGTGTCTATGAGAAGATTTCTGCTATAGAAGAATTCATGGCTTTATATCAGAGATACATTATGTTTACCTTTGAATGGCGTATATGGTTAGATCAAAGGAATGAGTGAGACTGAGAAAACTGAATCTGATTTTATCAAGTTATGATTTAAATTAATTAAATATAGTTAGTGCGATTACTCTCCATTTATTTTGTTTATTTTGAATTACTCTCCATATATTTAACAGTTTCTTTTCCTTATGTAGCATTAATAAATATAATTTAGCTTTTGCAGTTGGATAGTTTCAGGGAAACACACTCAAACTATTAGTATCTTCAGGCAACCCGGCAGCCTCAAATTAAGATGATGTAGGTCAGCAAATTGAGATGAGGTTGAGGTAGAAAACAGACTAAGGCAAAGGGCTATGAATGGAACAACCAAGAATTCCTTTTTAAAAAGAGGAGGCATGCTCTTTACAATCTTTTGACAGTTGGCTGTAACACTTAATTATATCAAAAAGACTAAAAACTAATTTATTTCAAAAATATATCTATAATTTCTTTGGACAACGTACTTTCTTTTCATCCTTGTTTGTTTCCTGTTCCTCTTTGTTTTCTGGTCCTTTCTCTTAATTCCCTTTCCCCCCATTCTTATTCCCCTCCATTTCTCATTCCAGTTATTAAACTTTTCTCTCTCCCTCTTTTGATTTTTCTTTTGTCCTTCCTTTTTCTGCTTTTTCCCTCTCTATCCATTTTCTGAACCATTCTCCCTTTTATCATCCCATCAGACCACAATTTTTTAATTCTAATTCCTTTTCCCCCCTGCTTAAATAATTATTGTTCGTTTTGTCCTTCAATGTTGGCTTTTTCTTTATAGAACTCCTCCCACTCTGGTTTATTTGGTTCTTGTGTATGCTGAGTCACCATTTCTAATTTCTGTAGTACATAATTGCACAAGTTTAATTCTTATCATGTCCCTTATATCTTGCAAATCCAATCTTGACTCCTGTTAAGTCCAATCTTATATCAACAAATAGTTTCTCCATTATATCTTCTCCTTTTTTCCTTTTCTTTCCTCTTCCTTAATAGCTAAAATCCTCTTCTTTAATAGATATTTTCAATCCCAGAGTCCAGTATATTATTTCAGCCAATATCTTTTGAATTTATTTTCAACAATCCATACTCTTGAGTCTTTGTTCGGATGGTTCTATAACAATAATAAAGTTTCTTTTGTTTTCTTTTAAGTTCCAAAATCCAAACTCTTGAGAAGACCAGACACTTTTAAAAACTTACTGAAGTTTTCCTGTACCCTCAGGTGGCGCTCTTGAGTCTTTTTACCTTTAACTTTCTTTATTGAATATAATACTTTTATTAAGTTCACTAATTTCAATCATTAGCTATTATTTCTTTTCTTTTCAACACACTCAATTTCAGCATTTAATTATGCCCTTTAAGTGCCCATAATTCAATAGTTATCCAGTTTAATTTCTAAACCTTTGTTATTTTCCTTTAAATTTTCTCCTCCAAATTAATCCAATCCAAGTTTTATAAGATCCAATTTCTTTCTCACTTTCTCTGGTCGCTGCTTTCACACACTTCCCTCCAAGATACCCCTTTATTTTAATACAGGGAGACCTCAAAAACGATGTCCTTTGTCTGGTTCACACTCTGCTCACTATTTCTCCGCTCCAGAACAAAACTTAGTTTCCTGGAGTGTTCTTTGTCTTCGTAGTGGCCATTTTAGAAATACCACTGCAGCTTGCCTTTGGGAAGGATTTTCCTGTCAGGGAGGGGAGTTGCGACTCCCCTCGACTCCCCAGGCAATTTTCCCCTTCTTCACCACCCCACTAGGGTGGTTCTGGTTCTGATCGGGACCCTCCAGCAAATGAGATCGGGCGAAACCACGCACGATTGCAGATTCCACTTTGACTCCGATGAGGAACAAACCGGAAGAAATAATGGGTGGGGGAAAAAAAGGATAAGGAAGGAGATTCCGCAAGGTAATATGTTGTGATGTATAAGAATATATTGAAAATAGTATTTTGTAATGTAAAGATGATTCATAAGGTGTTTGAGAAAATATAATGCGGAATCTGAGAAAAATACATATATTTATTTATTTATTTATTATTGGGACTTGTATGCCGCCCCATCTCCAAAGACTCGGGGCGGCTCACAACTAAGAAACAACAGCAATAAATAATTAAAAAGAGATTAAACCCAATTACAAGCCCAAACAAATTTAAAATACATTAAAAATGTAAAACCACCCCCCCAGGAAAGAAAAGGTCACAGCCCAGATTGATCAAACAACCAGGTCTTCAAATCATGGCGGAAGGTGCGGAGGTCAGGGGCCAGGCAGAGCCCCAGGGGGAGCTGGTTCCAGAGGTCGGGGCCACGACAGAGTAGGCTCGTCGTTGGGGAGCAGCCAGCCAGCATTGGCCCGCTGACGGGACCCCAAGGAGTCCTTGCCTGTGTGCTCACACAGGGCGGTTGGCATTCGATGTCAGCAGGAGTCGCTCCCTTAAATATTGAGGACCTATGTCGTGAAGGACTTTGTATGTTAAAACTAAAACCTTGAATCTCACCCGGAGCGCAACCGGCAACCAATGCAGGCAGCGCAGGGGGGTAACATGGGAGAATCGGGAGACTCCCATCACCACCCGCGCCGCCGCATTCTGCACCAGCTGCAGTCTCCGGATGGTATGCAAGGGCAGTCCCAAATAGAGAGTGTTGCAGTAGTCGAGTCTAGAGGTAACAAGGGCATGAGTGACTGTGCGCAGGGCATCTCAGTCCAGGAATGGGCGTAGTTGGCGAACAAGACGGAGTTGGGCAAAGGCCCCCCTGGTGACGGCTCCCACCTGCTCCTCCACCGGAGCCAAACATCCAGGAGGACCTCCAAATTCCACGCCCTATCCACAGGGGGCAACACCGCTCCCCCTATGGCCAAAGATGGATATTCCTGACTGGGCCGAGATGCCGGTACGCACAGCCACTCAGTCTTGGCCAGGTTGAGTCGAACCATGTTCCCGCTCATCCAGATCCGTACTGCATCTAAGCACTGGGTCATCAGGGAGAGGGCATCACTGATTTGGTTCAGGGTGGAGATGTACAGCTGGGTGTCATCTGCGTA